>JASFAT010004158.1:0-18344 GCA_031353405.1 Baronia brevicornis
TACACGAGATTCTCTCACGTACCCGGTCGGTTTTCACCCCCTAGACCTTAGGGTCTATGGGACTAATAGGGACTATAGTTACTAAAGTTCAACCTCCCCTACATGTTTAACGTAGAATCATGACGAGTTTAAAATCAGCACACACACATATGTGTACCTCCGACACGGCATCAGGCCGATGGAGTCTGCGATTTGCGCAGATTCCCAATTATATTTTACTAGCCCGCGGGCCCTGAATACGATAAAGCTGTTAAAGCCAATAGGCTACCAGCATTAACATCTTCGAATCAATCAATAAAATACATAAATTTCAGATAATCCCATGGATATATGAATTTGCACACTCTAACTACGTGATATAGCCTTTTACCAAATGCTAACTTTCTTCATTTAGCAACGTTCTATCCAATGCGTTCTTTTCATTCTTTAATTTTATTCCTCAGTTACTTTCTATCATTCTTTAACATGGAAAGGATAAGCTTTGTATAATAACGGTATCTCTTTAAACTAAACAAATAATATTTTCTGAGCCATGATGTCTCTACGTATTCAATAATATGCAAGAGTAGAGTGACCGTACAAAAATTTTTAAAATAAATATGTATAAACAATAAATATGAATCCAGTTAATATGGGTAATACATTTGTATAACATTATTTGAACTACAAATATTTTAAGTACATATGCAATTTTATGCCAAGTTATTTCCTCCGTAAATATATTTAGTAAATTTTTCGCTTTATATATATTTTTAAGAACGATAAGGGACGGCGACATAATAGCGAGATAAACTGATGTTTCTTAGTTATAAAATATTTAGTCTTATTACTTTTGTGATGCAGTCAATTATTTTTTTATTAACTGACTGCATCACCAAAGTAATAAGACCTCAAATTAGGCTTAGATTCCTTGAGTAAATAAAAATAAAAAATAAACAGCCTTTTATTTCCATAACCTTAGTTTACACTACAAAAATTATAAGAATATTTGTTAGAAGTATATGTTTCTTAGAAGTTTTTTTTAATGGGATAAAGAGTAAATTGATGGTAAGTTTTACTTACTAGTTATTAGAATGGATAGTCATTATATTTATAACTGCTGTAACTAATATAAAAATATATATTTTCGAAATGATATACTTATTTCTTCGGCCAAGCTGGCCCATTTTTGTTTATCTACCACAGTTAAAATATTAAATGTCTTCCACGAAATTGCCGCAACATTGACTGACCTAAAGCAAAAAATTTCCTTTTCCTCCTCCCGTTATAAAAGCCTCAGGATAATGAGCTTCAACAAAAGCTAACAAACATTTAAATCTATGTCTAAGTAAGTCTAAGAAAGTTTTAATTTTAATTAAATTTAGTTTAAAATAATCCGAGTTGTTATGAAATATTGGTAACTCTGTAAAGTGCATGAGACGACGTCCTATTATTTACCGTTCCTTAGTACCTACGGGCGGTGCCTTTACACCTTATCGTTGCGACAATATTTGCTCCTGCAGTGTGCTTGTACGTCCGTCTGACGGGAAAATTAAATCTGTCCAATCGATGGAATAATATCAGATAATGTAGACAATATCTATTTTGTATCTAGCAACACTTTTACAATATACAGATTTTTAAATTTTCTTAGAACGAGAAAACAAGAAAAACTTTGTTTATGAAGACCATAAATAATTACTAGTAAATAATCATTCATAAATGGCCAACTTGATTAGGGAAATAATAAACTCTCACAGACTATCGGCTTTTTATTGGAAGCATTTTTTTTTGTAATCGTTTTGTACAGTCAGTGTAAGAATCCGGAGACCCAATTCCTCTACTTACTTCATCCCCTCCCATTATTTATATATATATATATATATTCACGCCTATCCCCCGCAGGGGTTGGCAGAGACCACAGAGCTCCATCCGCTGCCATTCATCGCAGCGAAACGGCTCGTCATTGGTCGCTTTTCGCCCTCGTGAGAATCAGGACGTGACGGGTGGCGAACCACGTCGCCGTCATTTTCGACAAATTAGGTATATTAAATTCGTCTTTAGTGAATCCCACGAGCCGCAAGGGAGGATGGAGGTCAGCCCCAGCAGAGCCCTGCATGCTGAGGTAAGGCACCATAGTCCCCGGGGGAGCCCGACCCCGGGACGATCGGCACGTTTACGACTAGGCTCGCCCCTAGCCACGCATCCATTGGCACGGCAGACCGTGGATTGGCGGAGAGGAAGGGAAAGGATAGAGAAGAAAAGAAGGGGCAGGAAAGGAAATGCGGATTGGGGGGTTACCAGACTCGGAATAAACATTTAAAATCCATATAAATATTTATTCCGATGCGGGAATCGAACCCGCGACCATTGACTCCGCGGGCGGAGAGCCCCGCCACTGAGCCAATCGGTCGTCGTTATTTATATCCTTACCCTAATATGTCCATGGATAGTGGCCATTATTTACCATTAGGTGGAGTGACTTGCTTGTTTGCCTACCACTTTAATAAGAAAAATGAAATTTCGATTAAAGTTTATAATTTCATTAATTTAACCGGTGTAAAAACTAAGAAACGCCACCTAGCCCGATCTTCAGCTTCTCGCATTCACTTTCTACCAAAACGTATCTTTCGAATTAGGTGACGCTCTGTAGAAGTTTGATTGAAAAACTTACATAAACGCTCACATACTCTCTCTTCTTTACTCTATTTTTTTATGGGATAGGAAAGTAAACGAGCAGGCGTGTCACCTGATGAAAAGCAACCAACGCCGCCCATAGACATTCGCAGCGCCACAGGCAGTGCAGAAGCGTTGCCGGCCTTTTTAGGAAAGTGTCGTTATGGAGGGGGAAGGGAGTTAGGCCTCCGGAACTCAACCGCTCACCAGCGGTAGCACGGTAGCTAAGCTACCACTGAGACGCCGGTTTTCTGCGGGAGTGTGTTCACATCCCTGAGCGAACCGGCCCATTCTACTACAGACAAATAATATATTATTCTTGACAAAGTATTCGTCTGCAGCGTAGCTCTACCACTATAATTTATTATATTAATCCATCTTACAACTCTTATCTCAAGACTCGCTTTGTATTCCTCAATGACTCACATTCGAGGTGTTTGAGAACGTCTGAAAACTTAATATTAAAAATACCTGATCAGTACCGGCCAAGCGAAGTCTCTCCAGATTTTCAAAAAGCTTGTTTAAAATCACTTTCTTTATAAATATCTATGTATCTATTTATTTATTCGTTTATTGTTTACGGTTAACTCATATTTTATATATACTTATACTTTTGCTATATAAGCTATTAACTTTGTTGATAATGTATCACCAACCTACACCAAATTTTTTTAATACTGTGTTCATCCTACGGTTGTCTGGAAAAAATAACTGTTAGCGATAAGATCGCCATTTGTATATAAATATTACAATCAATAATTGTGTAACTTTATTTTTGGTGTATCTATCTATAAAGTTATCTATCTATTTATAACTAAAAGTTCCCTAATTCCCTAGTAAGGTGAAACAAGTGATTAGCTTGCAATTTGGATTTCAAGGCGGCGGCTATTTAATTCATGCGCCCAGAGCGGTAACTTGCTCAGATTTATCTCTCACCAGTCACCAACCCAGGGAGAGAATTAATACAATTACTTTAATCATGGGAGAGGTCTATGTAAGTATGTCCAACAGTAAACTATGAAAGGTTATATTGCTCATGTTAAATTTTTAAATGTGGAACCGAAATAAATATATTTTTTTTAATTTGCTTTTTTCTACAGCTAACCATTGACTTCCAAAACGGTGCTTTGCCACCTAGCCAATTAAGTCTTCAGTAGTTAATTTCGATAGGTATAAGCCAAAATTGTAAATGAATGAAGCATTTTCTGTGCAATGATAATTTTATTACAATGAAAAAAATTCACAATCACAGCACTAAACCACAAACACAACATATTTATTTACATTCGTTACAACATACAGGAACAGATAATAGACTTAGAACTATATTAAATTAAAATTAATCGGTCTTAAACAAAGATTAATAGAAGTCATCTCTCTCTCTCTCTCTATCTTTTTCAACATTATTTAGAAATTTAAGGGATGTGCCACTGTCGTAAAGGTTCGTAATTTATTCTCCCATCTCACATATAGTGTAAGAAATTGAAAGAGACGTACAGTTAACATAAATATCCACGTTTGGATTACAACACAGTTTAAACGACTGTTATATCATTTGACAACCAATTGCTATTGTTGCATATTCGTCAACTAACAATAGGCAGGGATCTCTCAACTACCAGTTTTTCTCCAAGAACGATCTTTAAACGGTATTACGTGTACTTTACTGACTATGATTCAAACCTTCTCTGTACAGAAGTGTATATAGTAAGCAGTATATAGTAAATGTATATAGTTAACAAGTTTTGAAAATGTTAAAAGAGCTAAGGACGGGACGAAATATAATATTTCAATCGATATAAAGCAACTGATAAAAAGAAAATTCGCATATTACTTTAGTTCGTTTATTAAAGAATTGTTAAAAAGGATTGTGGTTCACTGGGCAAAAATATGTTTATTTATATTTTTAGTAAATAAGTTGTATAATAAATAATATAGAGCTTAATCAGCACATTTTTATTTTATCCGGGTTCTCATATAGGCATTATATTTACATTACCTTAACATTTACATACAGTGGTCTTCTTTTTCATCATCATCAAGGTTCAAATTTATTATACAAAAAAAAAACAGAAAAACTCAAAGGAATCTCAATATACCAAAAAACCTTTAAAAATATCGAAATAAAACTTAAGTCTCATTAACAGAAACAGGATCTGGATCTCATACTTACATAATACTGAACATTCCTTATACAATGAATACAATAACAAACCTTGTCTTTTTAAAAGGGCCAGCGTGACTTGTTTCGGGGCAGGTCCCAACAATTTAGCAGGGCCTGAATCGACATTCAACTCCTATACATTTTTACAACGAGGAATTGTTTATTTACATATGTTGTTACGTATAATATATTTTTATAAGATGAATATTAAATAATACAATCAACAGTGTGTCAACTATCATATAGGTAGTGTAATATCGCGTGTAGCGCTGAAACACTACATCTTCGGCCATAGTATTAAAAAATCTGAAAAAGTAAGTATTGAATTACATTCGAGGCCGTCATGTTCACGGCGTGTATCTGGCTGGAAACAATTTTGTTATAGTCCAGTGAAATTTGCGTTTAAGTGAAGTTTGTATTTAATGAAGTGAAGGTTTTATTTAATGAAGTGAAGTTGGTATTTAATGAAGTGAAGTTTAACTTTATGAGTGTAATAAATAAAAAAAAATATTTGTAATTTTCGTTGACCACGGGGCCGGGGTCAGGGAAACACGCTGAACCCGCTTTGCGCCAGCCCTGGTACCTAATCATAACCAACCAACTTTCGCACACACCACTCTTAGGCGCAAACCACACCGGGAATTAAACGAAGCTGAGTTCGGTTACCTTCACTCATATACAGTTGTCGATAGAGTAGTGGTCCACGGAAAAAATGTAGAATATTCTTACTCATCACATTAAAACACATGTTTTAACCCCTTAACCTACAGCTACGAGAATAACCCGTAGTACAATGATCGGATTGAATATAAATATTAGTAGTGGTGCCCGTTTAAAATTATAAATATTTGTGAAATTTGATTATTACAACCTGATGCAATAATTGTGGCATATACAAGTAGTACAAAATGTTTATTTATACAAAAATTAGTAATAAAAAATTAGTAATCTGCAATGGTGTATATACATTTCGAAACTTTCTGCACCTTTGCACTTCTTACACTCCCACGTTGAATGTCTACGTTTTTTTTTTGGCAAACTCTACAAGGTATTATATACGGCCTTAATTTTGATGCTGTTGAGCCCAGTATGTTTTGGAAAATGAGCCCAATGCTACGCGGGTAGTCGCGATGCCGGTAATATTTACAAACAAGCGTGCGAATAGCTCAATTGCTGCGCGAGCGAGATTTTGTGTTATTAGATCACAATTTTTTATAAATATATTTAAAAATCTTAAAAAATCCATTTCACTAATAGGATTTTTTACGATTTTCCGCAGGATTAAGTCCGCGGGATTTAATTACGAATTTACTGGTCAGTGAGGTCAAAAAGTTTAGCGACCGTTGCTCGTGTAGCTTCCGCGTCTTTTCATACTACAGTTCACACCACAAATTACATAGTTACACTACACCAGCGATGCGAATTACACAAGCAACAGTGAGAGGAAGTTCCACCCTTGTGTGGAAGGAGAGGAAAAAGTCCTTTTGCATGACCATCTATCTAGTGTTGTTGCTAATTTTAACCTTAGTTTCCGGTAAAGGACCCACTTGATTTATTTCGCTTAGCTCGAGCCAAGCTCAGCTCAGCTTATTTTATATTAGTTACAAGTGTGGCCTGCGCCTTATAACAATTTCTATCTCAGCTATCATTGTTTTATATGGCAAAATGTATGGCCTAACTATATGTAACTTTATAACTTGTGATATATAATGTAAAACCAATAATATAATTAAATAGAAACAAACTTCTCATGACCAGCAAGATATTTTGTGAGAAGATTGACAGAAGCTTTGATAAATGGATGCAAAAATACCTGTAATTTGTGTATGCTTATTGAAGATTCTATGTAATAATATTTATGTAATCAAGCCTAACTTGGTAGGAGACATATTTAAACTGTGAAATATTATCGCACAACTGAGGCTTCTAAAAGCTACTGAAGCTTTTAAAATTTCATTGGTATTTTTTCATTGATGCCACACATTATGTACAGATAATTGAAACTTGCCGATAACTTGCTCCCTTACAGCCTCCATTAAGCATTTACACAATATACAGCTAGTACCTAATCAAGTATGATTACAGTATCTACAGCAGACTTTTGGTCGTTTTGTCAGCTGGCATGATAAAGACCAGCCAGGGCATCCTGTAATGCTCGTAGACAAGGTAATGTAGATGAATAGCCACCCGCTTTCTCTGTTTCATTCTCTGCCCTGTGAACAACAAATAATTGCATTTGTTTGAAAACAATACTACACATTTCTTAATAATCTGCAGTGTGTATCATAGTCAGACTTATAGCCAATCTGCTTTTGAAAAGCTTGGTGGGTTCATCTATTCCCCCAAAAATGGAAAGGTCTTGTACAACAGTGAAATATATATAGGCTGTATAAAAAATAAGAAAAGGAATTTCTTACTCATTGTGCACATATTAAACATGTGCACAATGGGTCAGAAATCAAAACTCACCTAACATGTTGCAAATATCTGCCACTTATAATTTCCTGAATTGTAGGTGGGCTTGGACCACATCTATCTGGTATTACTGGTGGTTCGTATCTATATAGTGGCCCTTCTTCTATCAAAGGCACATTTTGCTGACTGCCTGAGCCACGGGTAAACTTAACACCACTCGAAAACTGTGTAACCTTTGGAATTCAGAATATAATATGTGAAAGAAAGATAGAAGCTTAGGGAAAATCTAAAGGATCTCTCAAATTTTAATGAATTCAGAATACAGAAGTTTTATGATGCAACCATAATTTTAGAAGTTTTCAGCTGACATATGATCTAGAGCAGGGATGAGCGTGGCGCTGTTATGTGGCCCGCCAAGATTTTCTAAAATTGAATTTATTTTATCGACTTTCTCTCATCAATATTGTTATAAAATCAATTATAATAAAATAGTAATACATACTAAACCAAAACAAATTATTAATAAGTGGTACTGTATGTGTGTAAAATTTTAAAATTTAAATTGGCCCATTGATTAAAAAGGTTGCTCAACCCTGATCTAGAACAGAATTGCATACTATATTACTTATAGCAAATGAGAACACTGTTCTAGTACTAGTTTACTATATTAATTATTGCTTCTACGAGAAACATATTAGATCTTTTTATTCAGATCCCACCATCTGGCCGAGTGGAGATCCAGTTCAGTTGGCTTTTAACAAAACTTCTTGCCACCCACGAAGACACTTGGAACCAGCTATATTGACGGAAATTTTAATCTGATACAACCTTAGTAACTAAAATTGTCCTGCAAATATCTCAAAGGCCAGCAATTTTTTTATAATGCTTAAGGTATTACAGATGTCTATGAGTAACAATAATTTTTAGTTTTGACATGCCATAACAAAAAAATTGCTAACTCTATAATCTTCAGAGTTCAGATAAAATATATGGAGACAACTTATGCACCATATCGAAAAATGAGTTAGCAACATTGAAAAATGTATAAAATCAATACATTGTCAATTGGAAAACAAGTGCATGTTACATTTGATATATCAAAAACAAACCTTAGGCATAAGAGGAACAACATCTGGCTCCTGTTTGTTAGCTATAGTTTGAGCAAATGTACTTAATATATCTTTTGCATCACCATCTGCAAACATAAGTTCATCTATGAGAGCTTCCTTTTCTCTAATCTTCTGCTTTTTTGCTTCCTGCTCAATTCTATTTATTTCAGCTCTACGTTGTTCCTCCAGTTGCTTCTCTATTTCCAAAATCTCCTCCAACTCTAGTTCTTCTCTTCCTGAAAGTTAAATGAAAAACAATCCACATTTCATTCCAAAAGTTATTAGGTTCAAACATATTTAAAAAACACAAGATACCTATAATCATCAATACAACCATAGCAGTCCATTTCTATAATACATAATATACATATATAACAGCTGGTCTTTGATTTCTCATAAAATTAAGGAAAGAAAGAAAACTTTATCTGACATTGGTGGGTTGGGAATTGCACATTGGTTATTCTCAGGTAGATGGTACGACCTAGCACTCTTTGCTTTATACAACACCCATAGGACTTGAACAGTGGAGAACCTTTGAAACAAAAGGTCAATATGCTTATCATTTATCTAAATTGATTGAAAATAACTTTACCTATTTTAGCCTTATTCTTCATGATTATTTCCTTATTATCCTTTTTATACTGTTCTATTCTTTTATTTGTACCTACAATATCTATATTATTACATAAATTGTACACTATTGTTTCTATTTCTTCTAAATAATCATTGTATTCTCTTAGTGTTGCAAAATCCTCCTCCTTCTTGTTATAATCCTTTAGAACTCTTTTTCTTATATCTATCTCCTTCTCTACCATAGAATCTTCAAATAACTGAACTCGAAAATTACTTCTTCTCAATGGCACATTACAATCAGGACATGAACCAGAACCTAAAATAACATTTTATATTTGTAATATCTATACATCTTTATTATCATCAAATAATGTAATATAATACTACATTTTAATTAAGATAACTATAGCTTCACAGACGTTAACATTAAGGAAATATTGTAATTAAAAAAAATGTCTTTTTTCACAAGCTCAGTATAAAAAATGTATTTTATAGTAAATAACAGCTAAATAAAGCATTAATAAAAAGGCATAATTTATGCAGCAAAATTACCTTTTAAAAACAATAAATCTACACAATTTTCACACAAAGCGTGACCGCAAACATTTACCATCAATTTCAAAGATGGGTTTCTGTATTTCGTAGTTTTACACCGAGGACAAGCTTGATCATCCATACTTGCTAAATAAATAAATCAATTTATAATTTTATTTTTCTTTATAAAATCATACAAAACATTTTACTACTTCACATGATATTTTTAATGCCAAAAATATTGCCTCCCTTTCCGTTACCTGCTGTCAGCCAGTGTTGCCAAAACTATAGCAAAGGTTTTTTTCCCCGCCAAGTTACATTACTACTGTAAAATGGAGCCGAGATAAAAAAATTTAAACTTTGAGTGAGATTTACTCAATGTTTTCGACTTTAAACATGAACCAATTTATTTTGAAGTATAAGTAAAGTTTACATTTCATAAAAAATTTTGTTCTTTAACACGAAAAAAAATTAGTAAATTTACTAGCGAAAATTACTATAGATATTATGGTGTAAAATACTTTCCTGGTTTTGTGTCTATTCACCCCGCGATTTCTATTGACCCCGTTTTACGGTACGTTGTTTTTATTTCGATTTTATAACTTCATGGTATTGTGAGTTATGTTGTTTAATTCTGGTAGCATATTACTTAATATAGCTTGATTAAGGCGTAGAAATTAAGTAAAATGAAAATAAATGAGTGAATTGTGTCTTTTTAACTTTATTACAAAAGTCCATGCAAATAATGATAGAATAGAAGACGTCACACTACAAGCTGACTTTACATTTTAAGATATTTGATATTATTTTACTTGAGACTGGCATAATAGTTGTAGCTTATTAAATTAAAAGAATAAAAGAAGTACAGCAATCTTGACTTGCATTTTGAGTTCCCCTAAATTTACAAGTGTGTATAAAAATGTGTGTATCGTGATTTTTTAAATTGAAACAAAAAAAGTCCATTATAGTTTTAGTAGAATAGGCTTAGTTTTATAATGACACAGGTCTTGCCGATGACGAGCCCCAATTTTAGTAGTGATAGAGTAGTACATACCTGTCATAACTTTTCTTTCGCGTCAACGCCGCTGTACGTCGTTGCTATCGATGGGTTCACACGAATTGAATGACAAGTGGCTGTAAGCGGCTTGTTAGATTGGTTAATCGCCTCATTCATTTCATTATAATTGGTTATATTAAAAGACATAACGTTATTCTATTTTCGTTACACAGCACACCCATCTACCGTTATATCTCTACCTACACTAAATTGAATAGAATAGCGCAACCATTAAACCGACGTAACCCTAACTACTTTTGTTGCAAGACCTTGGTTTAAGACTGTGATCAAAACGTAACGTGACAAGCTGACTTAGACTACAAGAAACTTATTAGTATTATTATGGTTTTTTTGAGACTGGCACAACAGTGATTACTTAATTGCCATCGAGAAAAGAGATGACTATATTAGTCAGTCAACAATTATTGTCAGATCTTATAGATAATAAATAAATGGTGACCTGTGTCTGTGTCTAATGGTTGACGCTATTCTATGCAATTTAGTGTGCCAGAGGTATAACGGTAGATGGGTGTGCTGTGTAATAAAAACAGAATAACGTTATGTCTTTTAATATAACCAATTATAATGAAATGAATGAGGCGATTAACCAATCTAACAAGCCGCTTACAGCCACTTGTCATTCAATTCGTGTGAACCCATCGATAGCAACGACGTACAGCGGCGTTGACGCGAAAGAAAAGTTATGACAGGTATGTACTACTCTATCACTACTAAAATTGGGGCTCGTCATCGGCAAGACCTGTGTCATTATAAAACTAAGCCTATTCTACTAAAACTATAATGGACTTTTTTTGTTTCAATTTAAAAAATCACGATACACACATTTTTATACACACTTGTAAATTTAGGGGAACTCAAAATGCAAGTCAAGATTGCTGTACTTCTTTTATTCTTTTAATTTAATAAGCTACAACTATTATGCCAGTCTCAAGTAAAATAATATCAAATATCTTAAAATGTAAAGTCAGCTTGTAGTGTGACGTCTTCTATTCTATCATTATTTGCATGGACTTTTGTAATAAAGTTAAAAAGACACAATTCACTCATTTATTTCATTTTACTTAATTTCTACGCCTTAATCAAGCTATATTAAGTAATATGCTACCAGAATTAAACAACATAACTCACAATACCATGAAGTTATAAAATCGAAATAAAAACAACGTACCGTAAAACGGGGTCAATAGAAATCGCGGGGTGAATAGACACAAAACCAGGAAAGTATTTTACACCATAATATCTATAGTAATTTTCGCTAGTAAATTTACTAATTTTTTTTCGTGTTAAAGAACAAAATTTTTTATGAAATGTAAACTTTACTTATACTTCAAAATAAATTGGTTCATGTTTAAAGTCGAAAACATTGAGTAAATCTCACTCAAAGTTTAAATTTTTTTATCTCGGCTCCATTTTACAGTAGTAATGTAACTTGGCGGGGAAAAAAACCTTTGCTATAGTTTTGGCAACACTGGCTGACAGCAGGTAACGGAAAGGGAGGCAATATTTTTGGCATTAAAAATATCATGTGAAGTAGTAAAATGTTTTGTATGATTTTATAAAGAAAAATAAAATTATAAATTGATTTATTTATTTAGCAAGTATGGATGATCAAGCTTGTCCTCGGTGTAAAACTACGAAATACAGAAACCCATCTTTGAAATTGATGGTAAATGTTTGCGGTCACGCTTTGTGTGAAAATTGTGTAGATTTATTGTTTTTAAAAGGTAATTTTGCTGCATAAATTATGCCTTTTTATTAATGCTTTATTTAGCTGTTATTTACTATAAAATACATTTTTTATACTGAGCTTGTGAAAAAAGACATTTTTTTTAATTACAATATTTCCTTAATGTTAACGTCTGTGAAGCTATAGTTATCTTAATTAAAATGTAGTATTATATTACATTATTTGATGATAATAAAGATGTATAGATATTACAAATATAAAATGTTATTTTAGGTTCTGGTTCATGTCCTGATTGTAATGTGCCATTGAGAAGAAGTAATTTTCGAGTTCAGTTATTTGAAGATTCTATGGTAGAGAAGGAGATAGATATAAGAAAAAGAGTTCTAAAGGATTATAACAAGAAGGAGGAGGATTTTGCAACACTAAGAGAATACAATGATTATTTAGAAGAAATAGAAACAATAGTGTACAATTTATGTAATAATATAGATATTGTAGGTACAAATAAAAGAATAGAACAGTATAAAAAGGATAATAAGGAAATAATCATGAAGAATAAGGCTAAAATAGGTAAAGTTATTTTCAATCAATTTAGATAAATGATAAGCATATTGACCTTTTGTTTCAAAGGTTCTCCACTGTTCAAGTCCTATGGGTGTTGTATAAAGCAAAGAGTGCTAGGTCGTACCATCTACCTGAGAATAACCAATGTGCAATTCCCAACCCACCAATGTCAGATAAAGTTTTCTTTCTTTCCTTAATTTTATGAGAAATCAAAGACCAGCTGTTATATATGTATATTATGTATTATAGAAATGGACTGCTATGGTTGTATTGATGATTATAGGTATCTTGTGTTTTTTAAATATGTTTGAACCTAATAACTTTTGGAATGAAATGTGGATTGTTTTTCATTTAACTTTCAGGAAGAGAAGAACTAGAGTTGGAGGAGATTTTGGAAATAGAGAAGCAACTGGAGGAACAACGTAGAGCTGAAATAAATAGAATTGAGCAGGAAGCAAAAAAGCAGAAGATTAGAGAAAAGGAAGCTCTCATAGATGAACTTATGTTTGCAGATGGTGATGCAAAAGATATATTAAGTACATTTGCTCAAACTATAGCTAACAAACAGGAGCCAGATGTTGTTCCTCTTATGCCTAAGGTTTGTTTTTGATATATCAAATGTAACATGCACTTGTTTTCCAATTGACAATGTATTGATTTTATACATTTTTCAATGTTGCTAACTCATTTTTCGATATGGTGCATAAGTTGTCTCCATATATTTTATCTGAACTCTGAAGATTATAGAGTTAGCAATTTTTTTGTTATGGCATGTCAAAACTAAAAATTATTGTTACTCATAGACATCTGTAATACCTTAAGCATTATAAAAAAATTGCTGGCCTTTGAGATATTTGCAGGACAATTTTAGTTACTAAGGTTGTATCAGATTAAAATTTCCGTCAATATAGCTGGTTCCAAGTGTCTTCGTGGGTGGCAAGAAGTTTTGTTAAAAGCCAACTGAACTGGATCTCCACTCGGCCAGATGGTGGGATCTGAATAAAAAGATCTAATATGTTTCTCGTAGAAGCAATAATTAATATAGTAAACTAGTACTAGAACAGTGTTCTCATTTGCTATAAGTAATATAGTATGCAATTCTGTTCTAGATCAGGGTTGAGCAACCTTTTTAATCAATGGGCCAATTTAAATTTTAAAATTTTACACACATACAGTACCACTTATTAATAATTTGTTTTGGTTTAGTATGTATTACTATTTTATTATAATTGATTTTATAACAATATTGATGAGAGAAAGTCGATAAAATAAATTCAATTTTAGAAAATCTTGGCGGGCCACATAACGCGCCACGCTCATCCCTGCTCTAGATCATATGTCAGCTGAAAACTTCTAAAATTATGGTTGCATCATAAAACTTCTGTATTCTGAATTCATTAAAATTTGAGAGATCCTTTAGATTTTCCCTAAGCTTCTATCTTTCTTTCACATATTATATTCTGAATTCCAAAGGTTACACAGTTTTCGAGTGGTGTTAAGTTTACCCGTGGCTCAGGCAGTCAGCAAAATGTGCCTTTGATAGAAGAAGGGCCACTATATAGATACGAACCACCAGTAATACCAGATAGATGTGGTCCAAGCCCACCTACAATTCAGGAAATTATAAGTGGCAGATATTTGCAACATGTTAGGTGAGTTTTGATTTCTGACCCATTGTGCACATGTTTAATATGTGCACAATGAGTAAGAAATTCCTTTTCTTATTTTTTATACAGCCTATATATATTTCACTGTTGTACAAGACCTTTCCATTTTTGGGGGAATAGATGAACCCACCAAGCTTTTCAAAAGCAGATTGGCTATAAGTCTGACTATGATACACACTGCAGATTATTAAGAAATGTGTAGTATTGTTTTCAAACAAATGCAATTATTTGTTGTTCACAGGGCAGAGAATGAAACAGAGAAAGCGGGTGGCTATTCATCTACATTACCTTGTCTACGAGCATTACAGGATGCCCTGGCTGGTCTTTATCATGCCAGCTGACAAAACGACCAAAAGTCTGCTGTAGATACTGTAATCATACTTGATTAGGTACTAGCTGTATATTGTGTAAATGCTTAATGGAGGCTGTAAGGGAGCAAGTTATCGGCAAGTTTCAATTATCTGTACATAATGTGTGGCATCAATGAAAAAATACCAATGAAATTTTAAAAGCTTCAGTAGCTTTTAGAAGCCTCAGTTGTGCGATAATATTTCACAGTTTAAATATGTCTCCTACCAAGTTAGGCTTGATAACATAAATATTATTACATAGAATCTTCAATAAGCATACACAAATTACAGGTATTTTTGCATCCATTTATCAAAGCTTCTGTCAATCTTCTCACAAAATATCTTGCTGGTCATGAGAAGTTTGTTTCTATTTAATTATATTATTGGTTTTACATTATATATCACAAGTTATATAGTTACATATAGTTAGGCCATACATTTTGCCATATAAAACAATGATAGCTGAGATAGAAATTGTTATAAGGCGCAGGCCACACTTGTAACTAATATAAAATAAGCTGAGCTGAGCTTGGCTCGAGCTAAGCGAAATAAATCAAGTGGGTCCTTTACCGGAAACTAAGGTTAAAATAAGCAACAACACTAGATAGATGGTCATGCAAAGGGACTTTTTCCTCTCCTTCCACACAAGGGTGGAACTTCCTCTCACTATTGCTTGGGTAGTTCGCATCGCTGGTGTAGTGTAACTATGTAATTTGTGGTGTGAACTGTAGTATGAAAAGACGCGGAAGCTACACGAGCAGCGGTCGCTAAACTTTTTGACCTCACTTACCAGTAAATTCGTAATTTAAATCCCGCGGACTTAATCCTGCGGAAAATCGTAAAAAATCCTATTAGTGAAATGGATTTTTTAAGATTTTTAAATATATTTATAAAAAATTGTGATCTAATACAAAATCTCGCTCGCGCAGCAATTGAGCTATTCGCACGCTTATTTGTAAATATTACCGGCATCGCGACTACCCGCGTAGCATTGGGCTCATTTTCCAAAACATACTGGGCTCAACAGCATCAAAATTAAGGCCGTATATAATACCTTGTAGAGTTTGCCAAAAAAAAAAACGTAGACATTGATTGTCTACGTTTTTTTTTGGTGTGTAAGAAGTGGGAGTGTAAGAAGTGTAAAGGTGCAGAAAGTTTCGAAATGTATATACACCATTGCAGATTACTAATTTTTTATTACTAATTTTTGTATAAATAAACATTTTGTACTACTTGTATATGCCACAATTATTGCATCAGGTTGTAATAATCAAATTTCACAAATATTTATAATTTAAACGGGCACCACTACTAATATATATATTCAACCCGATCATTGTACTACGGGTTATTCTCGTAGCTGTAGGATAAGGGGTTAAAACATAATGTGATGAGTAAGAATATTCTACATTTTTCCCGTGTACCACTACTTTATCGACAACTGTATATGCGTGAAGGTAACCGAACTCAGCTTCGTTTAATTCCCGGTGTGGTTTGCGCCTATGAGTGGTGTGTGCGAAAGTTGGTTGGTTATGATTAGGTACCAGGGCTGGCGCAAAGCGGGTTCAGCGCGTTTCCCTGACCCTGGCCCCGTGATCAACGAAAATTACAAATATTTTTTTTTATTTATTACACTCATAAAGTTAAACTTCACTTCATTAAATACCAACTTCACTTCATTAAATAAAACCTTCACTTCATTAAATACAAACTTCACTTAAACGCAAATTTCACTGGACTATAACAAAATTGTTTTCAGCCAGATACACGCCGTGAACATGACGGCCTCGAATGTAATTCAATACTTACTTTTTCAGATTTTTTAATACTATGGCCGAAGATGTAGTGTTTCAGCGCTTCACGCGATATTACACTACCTATATTATAGTTGACACACTGTTAATTGAATTATTTAATATTCATTTTATAAAAATATATTATACGTAACAACATATGTAAATAAACAATTCCTCGTTGTAAAAATGTATAGGAGTTGAATGTCGATTCAGGCCCTGCAAAATTGTTGGGACCTGCCCCGTAACAAGTCACGCTGGCCCTTTTAAAAAGACAAGGTTTGTTATTGTTATTCATTGTATAAGGAATGTTCAGTATTATGTAAATATGAGATCCAGATCCTGTTTCTGTTAATGAGACTTAAGTTTTTTTTCGATATTTTTAAATGCTTTTTCTATATTGAGATTCCTTTGAGTTTTTCTGTTTTTTTTTGTATAATAAATTTGAACCTTGATGATGATGAAAAAGAAGACCACTGTATGTAAATGTTAAGGTAATGTAAATATAATGCCTATATGAGAACCCGGATAAAATAAAAATGTGCTGATTAAGCTCTATATTATTTATTATACAACTTATTTACTAAAAATATAAATAAACATATTTTTGCCCAGTGAACCACAATCCTTTTTAACAATTCTTTAATAAACGAACTAAAGTAATATGCGAATTTTCTTTTTATCAGTTGCTTTATATCGATTGAAATATTATATTTCGTCCCGTCCTTAGCTCTTTTAACATTTTCAAAACTTGTTAACTATATACATTTACTATATACTGCTTACTATATACACTTCTGTACAGAGAAGGTTTGAATCATAGTCAGTAAAGTACACGTAATATCGTTTAAAGTTAATATCGTTTTAAGTGAAAAACTGGTAGTTGAGAAATCCCTGCCTATTGTTAGTTGACGAATATGCATCAATAGCAATTGGTTGTCAAACGATATAGCAGTCGTTTAAACTGTGTTGTAATCCAAACGTGGATGTTTATGTCAATTGTACGTCTCTTAAAATTTCTTACACTATGGGTGAGATGGGAGAATAAATTAAACCTTTACGGCAGTAGCGCATCCCTTTCATTTCCAAATAATGTTGAGAAATACATAGAGAATGACTACTATTAATCTTTGTTTAAGACCGATTAAGTTTCATTAAATATAGTTGTAAATCTATTATGTGTTCCTGTATGTTGTAACGAATGTAAATATGTTGTTTGTCGTTTAGTGCTGTGATTGTGAATTTTTTCATTGTAATAAAATTATCATTGCACAGAAAATGCTTCATTCATTTACAATTTTGGCTTATACCTATCAAAATTAACTACTGAAGACTTAATTGGCTAGGTGGCAAAGCACCGTTTTGGAAGTCAATGGTTAGCCGTAGAAAAAAGCAAATAAAAAAAAATTATATTCATTTAGGTTCCACATTTAAAAATTTAACATGAGCAATATAACTTTTCATAGACATACTTACATAGACCTCTCCCATGATTAAAGTATATGTATTAATTCTCTCGCTGGTTTGGTGACTGGAGAGCGATCTGAGCAAGTTACCGCTCTGGGTGCATGACTTAAATAGCGCCCTTTGAAATCCACATGGCAAGCTAATCACTTGTTTTACCTTATTGCCTTGTAAATTCTAGCGCATAAGATGAAGTCTTGTTTATTTAAGAATTATTAGCCTTTGATCTGTGGCTTAACTTTTTTTATCTGATCAATGAACGCATCCTGTACAAGTTGCGTTTATTATACA